>OY720196.1:11476425-11487974 GCA_963082885.1 Parascotia fuliginaria | reverse complement strand
CTAACCTAACCTAACCTAACCTAACCTAACCTAACCTAACCTAACCTAACCTAACCTAACCTAACCTAACCTAACCTAACCTAACCTAACCTAACCTAACCTAACCTAACCTAACCTAACCTAACCTAACCTAACCTAACCTAACCTAACCTAACCTAACCTAACCTAACCTAACCTAACCTAACCTAACCTAACCTAACCTAACCTAACCTAACCTAACCTAACCTAACCTAACCTAACCTAACCTAACCTAACCTAACCTAACCTAACCTAACCTAACCTAACCTAACCTAACCTAACCTAACCTAACCTAACCTAACCTAACCTAACCTAACCTAACCTAACCTAACCTAACCTAACCTAACCTAACCTAACCTAACCTAACCTAACCTAACCTAACCTAACCTAACCTAACCTAACCTAACCTAACCTAACCTAACCTAACCTAACCTAACCTAACCTAACCTAACCTAACCTAACCTAACCTAACCTAACCTAACCTAACCTAACCTAACCTAACCTAACCTAACCTAACCTAACCTAACCTAACCTAACCTAACCTAACCTAACCTAACCTAACCTAACCTAACCTAACCTAACCTAACCTAACCTAACCTAACCTAACCTAACCTAACCTAACCTAACCTAACCTAACCTAACCTAACCTAACCTAACCTAACCTAACCTAACCTAACCTAACCTAACCTAACCTAACCTAACCTAACCTAACCTAACCTAACCTAACCTAACCTAACCTAACCTAACCTAACCTAACCTAACCTAACCTAACCTAACCTAACCTAACCTAACCTAACCTAACCTAACCTAACCTAACCTAACCTAACCTAACCTAACCTAACCTAACCTAACCTAACCTAACCTAACCTAACCTAACCTAACCTAACCTAACCTAACCTAACCTAACCTAACCTAACCTAACCTAACCTAACCTAACCTAACCTAACCTAACCTAACCTAACCTAACCTAACCTAACCTAACCTAACCTAACCTAACCTAACCTAACCTAACCTAACCTAACCTAACCTAACCTAACCTAACCTAACCTAACCTAACCTAACCTAACCTAACCTAACCTAACCTAACCTAACCTAACCTAACCTAACCTAACCTAACCTAACCTAACCTAACCTAACCTAACCTAACCTAACCTAACCTAACCTAACCTAACCTAACCTAACCTAACCTAACCTAACCTAACCTAACCTAACCTAACCTAACCTAACCTAACCTAACCTAACCTAACCTAACCTAACCTAACCTAACCTAACCTAACCTAACCTAACCTAACCTAACCTAACCTAACCTAACCTAACCTAACCTAACCTAACCTAACCTAACCTAACCTAACCTAACCTAACCTAACCTAACCTAACCTAACCTAACCTAACCTAACCTAACCTAACCTAACCTAACCTAACCTAACCTAACCTAACCTAACCTAACCTAACCTAACCTAACCTAACCTAACCTAACCTAACCTAACCTAACCTAACCTAACCTAACCTAACCTAACCTAACCTAACCTAACCTAACCTAACCTAACCTAACCTAACCTAACCTAACCTAACCTAACCTAACCTAACCTAACCTAACCTAACCTAACCTAACCTAACCTAACCTAACCTAACCTAACCTAACCTAACCTAACCTAACCTAACCTAACCTAACCTAACCTAACCTAACCTAACCTAACCTAACCTAACCTAACCTAACCTAACCTAACCTAACCTAACCTAACCTAACCTAACCTAACCTAACCTAACCTAACCTAACCTAACCTAACCTAACCTAACCTAACCTAACCTAACCTAACCTAACCTAACCTAACCTAACCTAACCTAACCTAACCTAACCTAACCTAACCTAACCTAACCTAACCTAACCTAACCTAACCTAACCTAACCTAACCTAACCTAACCTAACCTAACCTAACCTAACCTAACCTAACCTAACCTAACCTAACCTAACCTAACCTAACCTAACCTAACCTAACCTAACCTAACCTAACCTAACCTAACCTAACCTAACCTAACCTAACCTAACCTAACCTAACCTAACCTAACCTAACCTAACCTAACCTAACCTAACCTAACCTAACCTAACCTAACCTAACCTAACCTAACCTATACCTAACCTAACCTAACCTAACCTAACCTAACCTAACCTAACCTAACCTAACCTAACCTAACCTAACCTAACCTAACCTAACCTAACCTAACCTAACCTAACCTAACCTAACCTAACCTAACCTAACCTAACCTAACCTAACCTAACCTAACCTAACCTAACCTAACCTAACCTAACCTAACCTAACCTAACCTAACCTAACCTAACCTAACCTAACCTAACCTAACCTAACCTAACCTAACCTAACCTAACCTAACCTAACCTAACCTAACCTAACCTAACCTAACCTAACCTAACCTAACCTAACCTAACCTAACCTAACCTAACCTAACCTAACCTAACCTAACCTAACCTAACCTAACCTAACCTAACCTAACCTAACCTAACCTAACCTAACCTAACCTAACCTAACCTAACCTAACCTAACCTAACCTAACCTAACCTAACCTAACCTAACCTAACCTAACCTAACCTAACCTAACCTAACCTAACCTAACCTAACCTAACCTAACCTAACCTAACCTAACCTAACCTAACCTAACCTAACCTAACCTAACCTAACCTAACCTAACCTAACCTAACCTAACCTAACCTAACCTAACCTAACCTAACCTAACCTAACCTAACCTAACCTAACCTAACCTAACCTAACCTAACCTAACCTAACCTAACCTAACCTAACCTAACCTAACCTAACCTAACCTAACCTAACCTAACCTAACCTAACCTAACCTAACCTAACCTAACCTAACCTAACCTAACCTAACCTAACCTAACCTAACCTAACCTAACCTAACCTAACCTAACCTAACCTAACCTAACCTAACCTAACCTAACCTAACCTAACCTAACCTAACCTAACCTAACCTAACCTAACCTAACCTAACCTAACCTAACCTAACCTAACCTAACCTAACCTAACCTAACCTAACCTAACCTAACCTAACCTAACCTAACCTAACCTAACCTAACCTAACCTAACCTAACCTAACCTAACCTAACCTAACCTAACCTAACCTAACCTAACCTAACCTAACCTAACCTAACCTAACCTAACCTAACCTAACCTAACCTAACCTAACCTAACCTAACCTAACCTAACCTAACCTAACCTAACCTAACCTAACCTAACCTAACCTAACCTAACCTAACCTAACCTAACCTAACCTAACCTAACCTAACCTAACCTAACCTAACCTAACCTAACCTAACCTAACCTAACCTAACCTAACCTAACCTAACCTAACCTAACCTAACCTAACCTAACCTAACCTAACCTAACCTAACCTAACCTAACCTAACCTAACCTAACCTAACCTAACCTAACCTAACCTAACCTAACCTAACCTAACCTAACCTAACCTAACCTAACCTAACCTAACCTAACCTAACCTAACCTAACCTAACCTAACCTAACCTAACCTAACCTAACCTAACCTAACCTAACCTAACCTAACCTAACCTAACCTAACCTAACCTAACCTAACCTAACCTAACCTAACCTAACCTAACCTAACCTAACCTAACCTAACCTAACCTAACCTAACCTAACCTAACCTAACCTAACCTAACCTAACCTAACCTAACCTAACCTAACCTAACCTAACCTAACCTAACCTAACCTAACCTAACCTAACCTAACCTAACCTAACCTAACCTAACCTAACCTAACCTAACCTAACCTAACCTAACCTAACCTAACCTAACCTAACCTAACCTAACCTAACCTAACCTAACCTAACCTAACCTAACCTAACCTAACCTAACCTAACCTAACCTAACCTAACCTAACCTAACCTAACCTAACCTAACCTAACCTAACCTAACCTAACCTAACCTAACCTAACCTAACCTAACCTAACCTAACCTAACCTAACCTAACCTAACCTAACCTAACCTAACCTAACCTAACCTAACCTAACCTAACCTAACCTAACCTAACCTAACCTAACCTAACCTAACCTAACCTAACCTAACCTAACCTAACCTAACCTAACCTAACCTAACCTAACCTAACCTAACCTAACCTAACCTAACCTAACCTAACCTAACCTAACCTAACCTAACCTAACCTAACCTAACCTAACCTAACCTAACCTAACCTAACCTAACCTAACCTAACCTAACCTAACCTAACCTAACCTAACCTAACCTAACCTAACCTAACCTAACCTAACCTAACCTAACCTAACCTAACCTAACCTAACCTAACCTAACCTAACCTAACCTAACCTAACCTAACCTAACCTAACCTAACCTAACCTAACCTAACCTAACCTAACCTAACCTAACCTAACCTAACCTAACCTAACCTAACCTAACCTAACCTAACCTAACCTAACCTAACCTAACCTAACCTAACCTAACCTAACCTAACCTAACCTAACCTAACCTAACCTAACCTAACCTAACCTAACCTAACCTAACCTAACCTAACCTAACCTAACCTAACCTAACCTAACCTAACCTAACCTAACCTAACCTAACCTAACCTAACCTAACCTAACCTAACCTAACCTAACCTAACCTAACCTAACCTAACCTAACCTAACCTAACCTAACCTAACCTAACCTAACCTAACCTAACCTAACCTAACCTAACCTAACCTAACCTAACCTAACCTAACCTAACCTAACCTAACCTAACCTAACCTAACCTAACCTAACCTAACCTAACCTAACCTAACCTAACCTAACCTAACCTAACCTAACCTAACCTAACCTAACCTAACCTAACCTAACCTAACCTAACCTAACCTAACCTAACCTAACCTAACCTAACCTAACCTAACCTAACCTAACCTAACCTAACCTAACCTAACCTAACCTAACCTAACCTAACCTAACCTAACCTAACCTAACCTAACCTAACCTAACCTAACCTAACCTAACCTAACCTAACCTAACCTAACCTAACCTAACCTAACCTAACCTAACCTAACCTAACCTAACCTAACCTAACCTAACCTAACCTAACCTAACCTAACCTAACCTAACCTAACCTAACCTAACCTAACCTAACCTAACCTAACCTAACCTAACCTAACCTAACCTAACCTAACCTAACCTAACCTAACCTAACCTAACCTAACCTAACCTAACCTAACCTAACCTAACCTAACCTAACCTAACCTAACCTAACCTAACCTAACCTAACCTAACCTAACCTAACCTAACCTAACCTAACCTAACCTAACCTAACCTAACCTAACCTAACCTAACCTAACCTAACCTAACCTAACCTAACCTAACCTAACCTAACCTAACCTAACCTAACCTAACCTAACCTAACCTAACCTAACCTAACCTAACCTAACCTAACCTAACCTAACCTAACCTAACCTAACCTAACCTAACCTAACCTAACCTAACCTAACCTAACCTAACCTAACCTAACCTAACCTAACCTAACCTAACCTAACCTAACCTAACCTAACCTAACCTAACCTAACCTAACCTAACCTAACCTAACCTAACCTAACCTAACCTAACCTAACCTAACCTAACCTAACCTAACCTAACCTAACCTAACCTAACCTAACCTAACCTAACCTAACCTAACCTAACCTAACCTAACCTAACCTAACCTAACCTAACCTAACCTAACCTAACCTAACCTAACCTAACCTAACCTAACCTAACCTAACCTAACCTAACCTAACCTAACCTAACCTAACCTAACCTAACCTAACCTAACCTAACCTAACCTAACCTAACCTAACCTAACCTAACCTAACCTAACCTAACCTAACCTAACCTAACCTAACCTAACCTAACCTAACCTAACCTAACCTAACCTAACCTAACCTAACCTAACCTAACCTAACCTAACCTAACCTAACCTAACCTAACCTAACCTAACCTAACCTAACCTAACCTAACCTAACCTAACCTAACCTAACCTAACCTAACCTAACCTAACCTAACCTAACCTAACCTAACCTAACCTAACCTAACCTAACCTAACCTAACCTAACCTAACCTAACCTAACCTAACCTAACCTAACCTAACCTAACCTAACCTAACCTAACCTAACCTAACCTAACCTAACCTAACCTAACCTAACCTAACCTAACCTAACCTAACCTAACCTAACCTAACCTAACCTAACCTAACCTAACCTAACCTAACCTAACCTAACCTAACCTAACCTAACCTAACCTAACCTAACCTAACCTAACCTAACCTAACCTAACCTAACCTAACCTAACCTAACCTAACCTAACCTAACCTAACCTAACCTAACCTAACCTAACCTAACCTAACCTAACCTAACCTAACCTAACCTAACCTAACCTAACCTAACCTAACCTAACCTAACCTAACCTAACCTAACCTAACCTAACCTAACCTAACCTAACCTAACCTAACCTAACCTAACCTAACCTAACCTAACCTAACCTAACCTAACCTAACCTAACCTAACCTAACCTAACCTAACCTAACCTAACCTAACCTAACCTAACCTAACCTAACCTAACCTAACCTAACCTAACCTAACCTAACCTAACCTAACCTAACCTAACCTAACCTAACCTAACCTAACCTAACCTAACCTAACCTAACCTAACCTAACCTAACCTAACCTAACCTAACCTAACCTAACCTAACCTAACCTAACCTAACCTAACCTAACCTAACCTAACCTAACCTAACCTAACCTAACCTAACCTAACCTAACCTAACCTAACCTAACCTAACCTAACCTAACCTAACCTAACCTAACCTAACCTAACCTAACCTAACCTAACCTAACCTAACCTAACCTAACCTAACCTAACCTAACCTAACCTAACCTAACCTAACCTAACCTAACCTAACCTAACCTAACCTAACCTAACCTAACCTAACCTAACCTAACCTAACCTAACCTAACCTAACCTAACCTAACCTAACCTAACCTAACCTAACCTAACCTAACCTAACCTAACCTAACCTAACCTAACCTAACCTAACCTAACCTAACCTAACCTAACCTAACCTAACCTAACCTAACCTAACCTAACCTAACCTAACCTAACCTAACCTAACCTAACCTAACCTAACCTAACCTAACCTAACCTAACCTAACCTAACCTAACCTAACCTAACCTAACCTAACCTAACCTAACCTAACCTAACCTAACCTAACCTAACCTAACCTAACCTAACCTAACCTAACCTAACCTAACCTAACCTAACCTAACCTAACCTAACCTAACCTAACCTAACCTAACCTAACCTAACCTAACCTAACCTAACCTAACCTAACCTAACCTAACCTAACCTAACCTAACCTAACCTAACCTAACCTAACCTAACCTAACCTAACCTAACCTAACCTAACCTAACCTAACCTAACCTAACCTAACCTAACCTAACCTAACCTAACCTAACCTAACCTAACCTAACCTAACCTAACCTAACCTAACCTAACCTAACCTAACCTAACCTAACCTAACCTAACCTAACCTAACCTAACCTAACCTAACCTAACCTAACCTAACCTAACCTAACCTAACCTAACCTAACCTAACCTAACCTAACCTAACCTAACCTAACCTAACCTAACCTAACCTAACCTAACCTAACCTAACCTAACCTAACCTAACCTAACCTAACCTAACCTAACCTAACCTAACCTAACCTAACCTAACCTAACCTAACCTAACCTAACCTAACCTAACCTAACCTAACCTAACCTAACCTAACCTAACCTAACCTAACCTAACCTAACCTAACCTAACCTAACCTAACCTAACCTAACCTAACCTAACCTAACCTAACCTAACCTAACCTAACCTAACCTAACCTAACCTAACCTAACCTAACCTAACCTAACCTAACCTAACCTAACCTAACCTAACCTAACCTAACCTAACCTAACCTAACCTAACCTAACCTAACCTAACCTAACCTAACCTAACCTAACCTAACCTAACCTAACCTAACCTAACCTAACCTAACCTAACCTAACCTAACCTAACCTAACCTAACCTAACCTAACCTAACCTAACCTAACCTAACCTAACCTAACCTAACCTAACCTAACCTAACCTAACCTAACCTAACCTAACCTAACCTAACCTAACCTAACCTAACCTAACCTAACCTAACCTAACCTAACCTAACCTAACCTAACCTAACCTAACCTAACCTAACCTAACCTAACCTAACCTAACCTAACCTAACCTAACCTAACCTAACCTAACCTAACCTAACCTAACCTAACCTAACCTAACCTAACCTAACCTAACCTAACCTAACCTAACCTAACCTAACCTAACCTAACCTAACCTAACCTAACCTAACCTAACCTAACCTAACCTAACCTAACCTAACCTAACCTAACCTAACCTAACCTAACCTAACCTAACCTAACCTAACCTAACCTAACCTAACCTAACCTAACCTAACCTAACCTAACCTAACCTAACCTAACCTAACCTAACCTAACCTAACCTAACCTAACCTAACCTAACCTAACCTAACCTAACCTAACCTAACCTAACCTAACCTAACCTAACCTAACCTAACCTAACCTAACCTAACCTAACCTAACCTAACCTAACCTAACCTAACCTAACCTAACCTAACCTAACCTAACCTAACCTAACCTAACCTAACCTAACCTAACCTAACCTAACCTAACCTAACCTAACCTAACCTAACCTAACCTAACCTAACCTAACCTAACCTAACCTAACCTAACCTAACCTAACCTAACCTAACCTAACCTAACCTAACCTAACCTAACCTAACCTAACCTAACCTAACCTAACCTAACCTAACCTAACCTAACCTAACCTAACCTAACCTAACCTAACCTAACCTAACCTAACCTAACCTAACCTAACCTAACCTAACCTAACCTAACCTAACCTAACCTAACCTAACCTAACCTAACCTAACCTAACCTAACCTAACCTAACCTAACCTAACCTAACCTAACCTAACCTAACCTAACCTAACCTAACCTAACCTAACCTAACCTAACCTAACCTAACCTAACCTAACCTAACCTAACCTAACCTAACCTAACCTAACCTAACCTAACCTAACCTAACCTAACCTAACCTAACCTAACCTAACCTAACCTAACCTAACCTAACCTAACCTAACCTAACCTAACCTAACCTAACCTAACCTAACCTAACCTAACCTAACCTAACCTAACCTAACCTAACCTAACCTAACCTAACCTAACCTAACCTAACCTAACCTAACCTAACCTAACCTAACCTAACCTAACCTAACCTAACCTAACCTAACCTAACCTAACCTAACCTAACCTAACCTAACCTAACCTAACCTAACCTAACCTAACCTAACCTAACCTAACCTAACCTAACCTAACCTAACCTAACCTAACCTAACCTAACCTAACCTAACCTAACCTAACCTAACCTAACCTAACCTAACCTAACCTAACCTAACCTAACCTAACCTAACCTAACCTAACCTAACCTAACCTAACCTAACCTAACCTAACCTAACCTAACCTAACCTAACCTAACCTAACCTAACCTAACCTAACCTAACCTAACCTAACCTAACCTAACCTAACCTAACCTAACCTAACCTAACCTAACCTAACCTAACCTAACCTAACCTAACCTAACCTAACCTAACCTAACCTAACCTAACCTAACCTAACCTAACCTAACCTAACCTAACCTAACCTAACCTAACCTAACCTAACCTAACCTAACCTAACCTAACCTAACCTAACCTAACCTAACCTAACCTAACCTAACCTAACCTAACCTAACCTAACCTAACCTAACCTAACCTAACCTAACCTAACCTAACCTAACCTAACCTAACCTAACCTAACCTAACCTAACCTAACCTAACCTAACCTAACCTAACCTAACCTAACCTAACCTAACCTAACCTAACCTAACCTAACCTAACCTAACCTAACCTAACCTAACCTAACCTAACCTAACCTAACCTAACCTAACCTAACCTAACCTAACCTAACCTAACCTAACCTAACCTAACCTAACCTAACCTAACCTAACCTAACCTAACCTAACCTAACCTAACCTAACCTAACCTAACCTAACCTAACCTAACCTAACCTAACCTAACCTAACCTAACCTAACCTAACCTAACCTAACCTAACCTAACCTAACCTAACCTAACCTAACCTAACCTAACCTAACCTAACCTAACCTAACCTAACCTAACCTAACCTAACCTAACCTAACCTAACCTAACCTAACCTAACCTAACCTAACCTAACCTAACCTAACCTAACCTAACCTAACCTAACCTAACCTAACCTAACCTAACCTAACCTAACCTAACCTAACCTAACCTAACCTAACCTAACCTAACCTAACCTAACCTAACCTAACCTAACCTAACCTAACCTAACCTAACCTAACCTAACCTAACCTAACCTAACCTAACCTAACCTAACCTAACCTAACCTAACCTAACCTAACCTAACCTAACCTAACCTAACCTAACCTAACCTAACCTAACCTAACCTAACCTAACCTAACCTAACCTAACCTAACCTAACCTAACCTAACCTAACCTAACCTAACCTAACCTAACCTAACCTAACCTAACCTAACCTAACCTAACCTAACCTAACCTAACCTAACCTAACCTAACCTAACCTAACCTAACCTAACCTAACCTAACCTAACCTAACCTAACCTAACCTAACCTAACCTAACCTAACCTAACCTAACCTAACCTAACCTAACCTAACCTAACCTAACCTAACCTAACCTAACCTAACCTAACCTAACCTAACCTAACCTAACCTAACCTAACCTAACCTAACCTAACCTAACCTAACCTAACCTAACCTAACCTAACCTAACCTAACCTAACCTAACCTAACCTAACCTAACCTAACCTAACCTAACCTAACCTAACCTAACCTAACCTAACCTAACCTAACCTAACCTAACCTAACCTAACCTAACCTAACCTAACCTAACCTAACCTAACCTAACCTAACCTAACCTAACCTAACCTAACCTAACCTAACCTAACCTAACCTAACCTAACCTAACCTAACCTAACCTAACCTAACCTAACCTAACCTAACCTAACCTAACCTAACCTAACCTAACCTAACCTAACCTAACCTAACCTAACCTAACCTAACCTAACCTAACCTAACCTAACCTAACCTAACCTAACCTAACCTAACCTAACCTAACCTAACCTAACCTAACCTAACCTAACCTAACCTAACCTAACCTAACCTAACCTAACCTAACCTAACCTAACCTAACCTAACCTAACCTAACCTAACCTAACCTAACCTAACCTAACCTAACCTAACCTAACCTAACCTAACCTAACCTAACCTAACCTAACCTAACCTAACCTAACCTAACCTAACCTAACCTAACCTAACCTAACCTAACCTGTGACAGAACAATAAA